>JAIUJO010000179.1:1064193-1071693 GCA_023846275.1 Vanilla planifolia
GAACAAGAAAAGGAAAGAGAAGAAGAAGAGGAAGAAGAAGAGGAAGAAGAAGGAGAAGAAAAAGGAGAAGAAGAAGCAGACGAAGAAGAAGGAGGAGAAGAAGAAGATGAAGAAGAAGAAGAAGAGGGAGAAGAAGAAGAAGAAGAAGAAGAAGGAGAAGAAGAAGAAGAAGAAGAAGAAGAAGAAGAAGGAGAAGGCGAAGGAGAAGAAGAACAAGTAGAAGAAGAAGAAGAAGGAGAAGAAGGAGGAGAAGAAAAGAACAAGGAGGAGGAGGAGGAGTAGAAGAAGAAGAAGGAGAAGAAAAAGAAGAAGAAGAAAAAGAAGGAGAAGAGGAGGAAGAAGAAGAAGAAGAAGACGAAGAAGAAGGAGAAGTAGAAGGGGAAGGAGAAGGAGAAGAAGAAGAGTCAGATGAAGAAGAAGAAGAAGAAGACGAAGGAGAAGGAGAAAGAGAAGAAGAAGAAGTAGAAGATGAAGAAGTAGAAGAAGAAGAAGGAGAAGGAGAAGAAGAATAGGAAGAAGTTGAAGAAGAAGGAGAAGAAGAAGAAGAAGAAGAAGAAGAAGAGAAGAAGAAAGAGGAGAGGAAGAAGAAAGAACAAGGAGAAGAAGAAGGAGATGCAGAAGAGAAGAAGAAGGAGAAGAAGAAGAAGAAGGAGAAGGTGAAGAAGAAGAAGAAGAAAGAAGGGAAGAGGGAGGAGGAGATGAAGGAGGAGAAAATGGAGGGAAGAAGAAGGAGAGAGAAGAAGATGAGAAGAAGAAGAAGAACAAGAAAAGAAGAAGAAGAAGAAGGAGAAGAAGAAGAAAGAGAAGAGGAAGAAGAAGACGAAGAAGAAGATGATGATGAGGGAGAAGAAGAAGAAGGAGAAGAAGGAGAAGTAGGAGAAGAAAGAGAAGTAGAAGATGAAGATGAAGAAGATGAAAAAGAAGAAACAGAAGAAGAAGAGAAGTAGAAGATGAAGATGAAGAAGATGAAAAAGAAGAAACAGAAGAAGGAGAAGAAGACAGAGAGGAAGAAGGAGAAGAAGAAGAAGAAGATAAAGAAGAAGGAGAAGGAGAAGGAGAAGAAGAAGAAGAAGTAGGAGAAGAAGAAGAAGTAGAAGAAGGAGAAGAAGATGAAGATGAAGAAGTAGAAGAATATGAAGAAGAAGGAGAACAATAAGTATAAGAGAAAGAAGAAGAAGGAGATGAAGAAGTAGAAAAAGAAGAAGATGAAGGAGAAGAAGAACGAAAAGAAGAAGAAGAAGTAGTAGAAAAAGAAGGAGAAGAAGATGGAGAAGGAGAAGAAGAGTAAGAGGGAGAGAGAACAAGAAGAAGAAGAAGAAGAGGAAGAAGAAGAAGGAGAAGAAGTAGATGGAGAAGAAGGAGAAGGAGAAGGAGTAGAAGAAGAAGAAGAAGAAGGTGAAGGAGAAGAAGATGGATGAGGAGAAGAAGAAGAAGGAGAAGAAGACGAAGAAGAAGAGGAGATGGCGAAGAAGAAGAAGATGATGAATAAGAAGGCAAAGAAGAAGAAGAAGAAGGAGAAGAAGAACAAGAAGAAGAAGAATAAGAAGGAGATTACAAAGAAGAAGAGGAAGAAGGAGAAGAAGGATAGGAGAAGAAGAAGAAGAAGAAGAATAAGGAGAAGATGAAGAAGTAGAAGAAGGACAAGGAGAAGAAGAAGAAGAAGAACAAGGAGAAGGAGAAGGAGGAGAAGAAGGAAAAGAAGAAGGAGGAGAAGAAGAAAAAGTAGAAGAAGAAAGAGAAGAAGAAGAAGAAGAAGAAGAAGAAGATGGAGAGGAGAAGAAGAAGAAGAAGAAGTAGAATGAGAAGGAGATGAAGAAGAAGAAGAAGAAGAATGAGAAGGAGAAGAAGAAGAAGAAGAAGAAAGAGAAGAAGGAGAGAAGAAGAAGAAGAAGAAGAAGAAAGAGAGAAGAGGAAGAAGTAGGAGAAGAAGAAGAAGAAGAAGGAGCTAGCGAAGAAGTAGGAGGAGAAGTAAAAGAAGAAGATGAAGAATAAGAAGGAGAAGAAGAAGAAGAAGGAGAAGAAGAAGAATAAAAAGGAGATTCAGAAGAGAGAAGAAGATGGAGAAGAAGGATAAGGAGAAGAAGAAGAAGAAGAATAAGGAGAAGATGAAGAAGTAGAATAAGGAGAAGATGAAGAGGGACAAGAAGAAGAAGAAGAAGGAGAAGGAGAAGGAGGAGCAAATGGAAAAGAAGAAGAAGGAGGAGGAGAAGAAGAAGTAGAAGAAGAAAGAGACGAAGAAGAAGAAAAAGTAGAAGAAGATGGAGAAGGAGAAGAAGAAGAAGAAGAAGACGAATAAGAAGAAGAAGAAGAAGAAGAAGAAGGAAAAGGAGATAAAGAAGAAGAAGAAGAAGAAGAAGAAGAAGCAGAAGAAGAAGGAGAAGGAGAAGTAGAGGAAAAGTTTAGGGAGAAGGAAAGGAGAAGGAGAAGAAGAAGAAGAAGAAGAAGAAGAAGAAGAAGAAGAAGAACTCGAACGAGGAGAAGATGGACAAGAAGTAGAAGAAGATGAAGAAGAAGAAGGAGAAGAAGAAGAAAGAGAAGAAGATGAAGAAGAAGATGGTGAAGAAGAAGGAGAAGAAGGAGAAGAAGAAGAAGAAGAAGAAAGAAGAAGAAGAAGAAGAAGACGAAGGAGTAGAGAAGAAAGAAGAAGAAGAAGAAGAAGAAGAAGAAGACGAAGTAGAAGAAGGAGAAGAAGAAGAAGAAGAAGGAGAAGAAGAAGAATGAGAAGGGGAAGAAGAAGAAGGAGAAAAAGAAGAAGAGGAAAGAGAACAAGAAGAAGAGGGAGAAGAAGGAGAAGATGAAGAAGAGAGTGAGAAGAAGGAAAAGAAGAAGAACAAGAAGAAGGAGAAGAAGAAAGGAGAAGTAGAGGAGATGTAGGAGGAGAAAGAAAAGAAGATTAAGAAGAAGAAGAGGAAGAAGAAGAACGAGAAGACGGAGAAGAAGAGTAAAAGGGAGAAGAAAAAGAGGGAAAAAGATGAAGAAGAAGAAGAAGGGTAAGAAGAAGAAGGATAATAAGAAGAAGGAGAAGAAGGAGGAGGAGAAGAAGGAGGAGAAGAAGAAGAGAGGAGGAGGAATAAGAAAGAGATGGACAAGAAGAAGGAGGAGGAGGAGGAGGAGGAGAAGAAGAAGAAGAAGAAGAAGAATAAGAAGAAGAGGAAGGTGAAAAAGAAGAACAAGGAGAAAAAGATGATAAAGAACAAGAACAATAAGGAGGAGAAGAACAAAAAGAGGAAGATGGAGAAGAAGAAGGAGAAGAAGGGCAAGAAGAAGAAGAAGAAGAAGGAGAAGGAGAAGGAGGAAAAGAAGGCGAAAGAAGAATGAGGAGAAGAAGAAGAAGAAGTAGAAGAAGAAGAACGAGAAGAAGAAGAAGAAGAAGAAGAAGAAGAAGAAGAAGGAAAAGATTGAGAAGAAGAAGAAGAACAAGATGGAGAAGAAGAAGAAGAAGAAGAAGAAGAAGAAGAAGTAGAAGAACAAGAAGAAGAAGAAGAAGAAGAAGAAGAGGAAGGAGAAGAAGAAGGTGAAGAAGAAGGAGAAGGAGAAGAAGAAGAAAAAGAAGGAGAAGAAGGACAAGGAGAAAAAGAAGAACAAGAAGAAGGAGAAGGAGAAGGAGGAGAAGAAGGAGAAGGAGAAGACGAAGAAAAAGAAGGAGAAGGAGAAGAAAGAGAAGAAGAGCAAGAAGAAGAAGATGGAGAAGAAGAAGAAGAGAGAAGAAGAAGAAGAAGAAGAAGGAGAAGGAGAAGAAGAAGGTGAAGGAGAACAAGAAGAAAAGAAGTATGACAAGAAGGTGAAGAAGAAGAAGAAGAAGAAGAAGAAGAAGCAGAAGAAGAAGAAGAAGAAGAAGAAGAAGAAGAAGTGGAAGAAGAAGAAGAAGGAGAAGAAGAAGAAGGAGAAGATGGAGAAGGAGAAGAAGCAAAAGAAGAAGAAGAAGATGGAGAAGAAGGAGAAGAAGAAGGAGAAGAAGGAGAAGAAGAAGAAGATGATGAAGAAGTAGAAGAAGAAGATGGAGAAGAAGAAGAAGAAGTAGAAAGAGAGAATGAAGAAGAAGAAGAAGAAGAAGAAGAAGTAGAAGAAGGAGAAGAAGATGGAGAAGGAGAAGAAGAACCAAAAGGAGAAAAACAAGAAGATAGAGAAGAAGAAGAAAAAGAAGAGGGAGAAGAAGAAGAGGAAGGAGTAGGAGAAGAAGAAGAAGAAGAAGAACAAGAAGAAGAAGAAGGAGAAGAAGATAGAGTAGAGAAGAAAAGAAGAAGGAGAAGAAGAAGGAGGAGAAGAAGGAGAAGAAGAAGAAGAAGGAGAAGAAGTAGAAGTAGAAGAAGCAGAAGAAGAAGAAGAAGGAGAAGATGAAGAAGAAGAGGAAGAAGAAGAAGAAGAAGAAGAAGAAGAAGAAGACGAAGAAGGAGAAGAAGAAGAAGAACAAGATGGAGAAGAAGAAGAAGAAGAAGAACAAGAAGTAGAAGAACAAGAAGAAGAAGAAGAAGAAGAAGAGGAAGGTGAAGAAGAAGGTGAAGAAGAAGGAGAAGGAGAAAGAAGAAGAAAAAGGAGAAGGACAAGGAGAAAAAGAAGAACAAGAAGAAGGAGAAGGAGAAGGAGGAGAAGAAGGAGAAGGAGAAGACAGAGAAAAGGAAGGAGAAGGAGAAGAAAGAGAAGAAGAGAAAGAAGAAGAAGATGGAGAAGAAGAAGAAGAAGAAGAAGAAGAGAAGAAGAAGGAAGGAGAAGGTGAAGAAGAAGAAGTAGAAAGAGAAGAATTTTAAGAAGAAGATGAAGGAGGAGGAGGAGGAGGAGGAGAAGGAGAAGAAGAAGAAGAAGGAGAACAAGAAGAAAAGAAGTATGAGAAGAAGGAGAAGAAGAAGAAGAAGAAGAAGAAGAAAGAAGAAGAAAGCAGAAGAAGAAGAAGAAGAAGAAGAAGAAGTGGAAGAAGAAGAAGAAGGAGAACAAGAAGAAGAAGAAGGTGAAGATGGAGAGGGAGAAGAAGCAAAAGAAGAAGAAGGAAGATGGAGAAGAAGAAGGAGAAGAAGGAGAAGATGAAGAAGATGATGAAGAAGTAGAAGAAGAAGACGGAGAAGAAGAAGAAGAAGAAGGAGAAGGAGAGAATGAAGAAGAAGAAGAAGAAGAAGAGGAAGAAGTAGAAGAAGGAGAAGAAGATGGAGAAGGAGAAGAAGAACCAAAAGGAGAAGAAGAAGAAGATAGAGAAGAAGAAGAGGAAGAAGAGGGAGAAGAAAAAGAGGAAGGAGTAGGAGAAGAAGAAGAAGAAGAAGTAGAAGAAGAAGAAGAAGGAAGGAGAAGAAGATAGAGTAAGAGAAGAAAAAGATGAAGGAGAAGAAGGAAGGAGGAGAAGAAGGAGAAGAAGAAGAAGAAGGAGAAGAAGTAGAAGTAGAAGAAGCAGAAGAAGAAGAAGAAGGAGAAGATGAAGAAGAAGAGGAAGAAGAAGAAGAGAAGAAGAAGTAGAAGACGAAGAAGGAGAAGAAGAAGAAGAAGAAGAAGAAGAAGAAGGAGAAGAAGAAAGATAAGAAGAAGAAGAAGAAGGTGAAGAAGAAGGTGAAGAAGAAGAAGAAGAAGTAAAAGAAGGAGAAGGAGAAGAAGAAGCAGAAGAAGAAGAAGAAGAAGAAGAAGAAGAAGAACAAGAAGAAGGAGCAAGAGAAGGGGAAGAAGAAGAAGAAGAAGAAAGAGAAGAAAAAGAAGGAGAAGGAGAAGAAGGAAAACAACGAGGCCAAGGAGAAGGAGAAGGAGGAGAAGAAGAAGAAGTTGAAGAAGGGGAAGAAGAAGGAGAACAAGAAAGGGAATTAGAAGAAGAAGAAGAAGAAGTGGGAGAAGGAGAAGGAGAAGAAGAAGAAGAAGCAAAAGAAGAAGGAGACGGAGAAGAATGAGATGAAGAAGGAGAATAAGGGAAAGAAGAAGAAGAAGAAGAAGAAGAAGAGGAAGAAGGAGAAGAAGATGGAGCAGAAGAAGCGAAAGAAGAAGGAGAACAAGAAGATGAAGAAGAAGAAGGAGAATAAGGAGAAGAAGAAGGAGAAGAAGAAGAAGAAGAAGAAGGAGAAGAACAAGAAGGAGAAGACGAAGAATAAGAAGAGGGAGAAGAAGAAGGAGAGAGAAGAAGACGGAGCAGAAGGACAAGAAGAAGTAGGAGGAGAAGAAGGAGAAGAAGAAGAAGGAGAAGGAGAAGAAGAAGAAAAAAGAGAACGAGAAGGAGAAGAAGAAGAAGAAGAAGAAGCAGAAGACGAAGATGAAGAAGAAGAAGGAGAAGTACAAAAAGAAGGAGCAGAAGAAGAAGAAGAAGAAGGAGAAAAAGGAGAACAAGAAGAAGAAGAAGAAGAAGAAGAAGAAGAAGGGGTAGGAGGAGAAGGAGAGGAAGGAGAAGAAGAAGAAGAAGAAGGAGGAGATGAAGATGAAGAAGGAGAAGAAGAAGGAGAAGATGAAGGAGAAGAAGAAGGAGAAGAAGAAGAAGAAGAGAAAGAATAAGAAGAAGAATAAGAAGAGAAATGAGAAGAAGAAGAAGAAGAAGATGGAGAAGAAGATGAAGGAGAAGTAGAAGAAGAAGAAGAAGGAGAAGAAGAAGGAGAAGAAGAAGGAGAAGAAGAAGAAGAAGATGAAGAAGAAGAATACGAAGAAGTAGTAGTAGAAGAAGAAGAAGATGAAGAAGAGGAAAAAGAAGAAGAAGAAGACGAAAGAGAAGAAGAAGAAGAAGAAGAAGAAGAAGGAGAAGAAGAAGAAGAAGAAGAAGAAGAAGAAGAAGGAGAACAAGAAGGAGAAGGAGAACGAGAAGAAAAAGAAGAAAGAGAAGATGGAGAAGACTTAGCAGAACAAGAAGAAGAAGAAGAAGAAGAAGAAGAGAAGTAAAAGAAGAATAAGAGTAGGAAGAAGAAGGAGAAGAAGGAGAAACAGGAGAACAAGCAGAAGAAGAAGAAGATGGGGAAGAAAGGAGAAGAAGAAGGAGAAGAAGGAGAAGAAGGAGAAGAAGAAGAAGAAGAAGAAGAAGGACGAAGAGGAGAAGAAGATGATGATGATGATGATGAAGAAGGAGAAAAGAAGAAGAAGAAGAAGGAGAAGGAGAAGAAAAAGAAGTAGTAGAAGAAGAAGGAGAAGAAGAATAGAAAGAAGGACAAGCAGAAGAAGAAGAAGGAAAAAAAAGGAGTAAGAGAAGAAAAAGAAGGAAGAGAAGAAGAAACAGGAGAAGAAGAAGGAGAAGAAGAGGAACAAGAAGATAGAGAAGAAGAAGAAGAAGGAGAAGAAGATGAAGGAGTAGAAGAAGAAGAAGTAGAAGAAGAAGGACATGAAGAAGAAGGAGAAGAAGAAAAAGAAGAAGAAGAAGAAGAAGAAGAAGAAGGAGAAGAAGAAGAAGTAAAAGAAGAAGAAGGATATGTAGAAGAAGGAGAAGAAGAAGGAGGAGAAGAAGAAGAAGAAAAAGAAGGAGAAGGAGGAGAAGAAGGAGAAGAAGAAGAAGAAGATAAAGAAGAAGAAGTAGAAGAAGGAGAAGGAGAAGAAGAAATAGAAGAAGAAGGAAGAAGGAGT
>JAIUJO010000179.1:1074193-1076693 GCA_023846275.1 Vanilla planifolia
AGAAGAAGCAGAACAAGAAGAAGAAGAAGAATAACAAGAAGGAGAAGAAGTAGAAGTAGAAGAAGCAGAAGAAGAAGAAGAAGAAGAAGGAGAAGATGAAGAAGAAGAGGGACAAGAAGAAGAAGAAGAAGAAGAAGACGAAGAAGGAGAAGAAGAAGAAGAAGAAGAAGAAGGAGAAGAAGAAAGATAAGAAGAAGAAGAAGAAGGTGAAGAAGAAGGTGAAAAAGAAGAAGAAGAAGAAGAAGAAGTAAAAGAAGGAGAAGGAGAAGAAGAAGCAGAAGAAGAAGAAGAAGAAGAAGAAGAAGAACAACAACAACAAGGAGCAGGAGAAGGGGAAGAAGAAGAAGGAGAAGAAAAAGAAGGAAAAGGAGAAGAAGGAAAAGAACAAGGCCAAGGAGAAGGAGAAGGAGGAGAAGAAGAAGAAGAAGAAGAAGAGGAAGAAGAAGGAGAACAAGAAAGTGAATTAGAAGAAGAAGAAGAAGAAGAAGAAGTGGAAGAAGGAGAAAAAGAAGAAGAAGTAAAAGAAGAAGGAGATGGAGAAGAAAGAGATGAAGAAGGAGAATAAGAGAAAGAAGAAGAAGAAGAAGAAGAAGAGGAAGAAGGAGAAGAAGAAGGAGGAGAAGAAGTGAAAGAAGAAGGAGAACAAGAAGATGAAGAAGAAGAAGGAGAATAAGGAGAAGACGAAGGAGAAGAAGAAGAAGAAGAAGAAGAAGGAGAAGAAGAACAAGAAGGAGAAGACGAAGAAGAAGAAGAGGGAGAAGAAGAAGGAGAAGAAGAAGAAGGAGAAGGAGAAGAAGAAGAAGAAGAAGGAGAAGAAGAAGTAGGAGGAGAAGAAGGAGAAGAAGAAGAAGGAGAAGGAGAAGAAGAAGAAGAAAAAAGAGAAGGAGAAGGAGAAGAAGAAGAAGAAGAAGAAGAAGCAGAAGACAAAGAAGAAGAAGAAGAAGGAGAAGTACAAGAAGAAGGAGGAGAAGAAGAAGAAGAAGGAGAAGAAGAAGAAGAAGAAGAAGAAGAAGAAGAAGGGGAAGGAGGAGAAGGAGAGGAACGAGAAGAAGAAGAAGAAGAAAAAGAAGAAGAAGAAGAAGAAGGAGGAGATGAAGAAGAAGAAGAAGAAGAAGAAGAAGAAGAAGAGGAAGAAGACCAAGAAGAAGAAGAAGAAGAACAAGAAGAAGACAAAGGAGAAGAAGAAGAAGATGTAGAAGACGTAGAAAAGGAAAAAGAAGAAGAAGAAGATAAAGAAGCAGAAAAAGGAGAAGAGGTAGAGGAAGAAGAAGAAGTAGAAGAAGAAGGAGAAGAAGAAGCAGGAGGAGAAGAAGGAGAAGAAGAGGAAGAAGAAGATGGAGAAGAAGAGACAGAAGGAGAAGAAGATGAAGGAGTAGAACAACAAGAAGTAGAAGAAGAAGGACATGAAGAAGAAGGAGAAGAAGAATAAGAAGAAGAAGAAGAAGAAGAAGAAGGAGAAGAAGAAGAAGTAAAACAAGAAGAAGGAGAAGTAGAAGAAGGAGAAGAAGAAGGAGAAGAAGAAGAAGAAGAAAAAGAAGGAGAAGGAGGAGAAGAAGGAGAAGAAGAAGAAGAAGATGAAGAAGAAGAAGTAGTAGAAGAAGGAGAAGGGGAAGAAGAAGTAGAAGAAGAAGAAGAAGAAGAAGGAGTTAGAGAAGGGGAAGAAGAAGAAGAAGAAGGAGAAGAAGAAGAAGGAGAAGAGGAAGAAGAAAAAGAAGAAGAAGAAGGAGAAGGAGAATGAGAAGAAGAAGAAGAAGAAGAGGGAGAAGGAGAAGAAGAGGAAGAAGAAGAAAGAGAAGAAGAAGAGGAAGAAGGAAAATAAGAAGGAGATGGAGAAGAAGGACAAGGAGATGGAGAAGAAGAGAAAGAAGAAGAAGAAGAAGAGGAAGAAGGAGAAGAAGAGGAAGGAGAAGAAGAGGAAGAAGAAGGAGAAGAAGAAGAAGAAGAAGAAGAAGGAGAAGGAGAAGAAGAATGAGAACAAGCAGGAGAAGAAGAAGAAGGAGAAGTAGAAGGAGAAGAAGAAGGAGAAGAAGAAGGAGAAGAAGAAAGAGAAGAAGAAGATGGACCAGCATGACAAGAGGAAGAAGAAGGATAAGAAGGAGAAGAAGAAGGAGAAGGAGAAGGAGAAGAAGAAGAAGAACGGGAAGGCGAAGGAGAACAAGAAGAAGAGGTAGAAGAAGAAGAAGAAGAAGAAGGAGAAGAAGAAGGAGGAGGAGAAGAATAAGAAGAAGTAGAAGAAAAAGAAGGAGGAGGAGGAGAAGAAGAAGAAGAAGAAGAAGGAGGAGGAGGAGGAGAAGGAGAAAAAGGAGGAGAAGGAGAAGAAGAAAAGAAAGAAGAAGAAGAAGAAGAAGGAGATGAAGAAGAAGAAGAAGGAGAAGAAGAAGTAGGCTAAGAAGAAGGAGAAGAAGAAAGAAAAGGAGTAGTAGAAGAAGAGCAAGAAGAGGAAGAAGAAGAAGAATAAGAAGAAAAAGGAGAAGAAGAAGACAGAAGATTGAGAAGAAGA
>JAIUJO010000179.1:1081693-1084193 GCA_023846275.1 Vanilla planifolia
GAAGAAGGAGAAGGAGTAGAAGAAGGAGAAGAAGAAAGAGAAGCAGTAGAAGAAGAAAAAAAGAAGGAGAATGAGGAGAAGAAGAAGAATAGGAATAAAAAGAAGAAAATGAAGAAGAAAAAGAAGAAGAAGAAGGAGAAGAAGGAGAAGAAAGAGAAGAAGGAGAATAAGAAGAAGAAGAAAAGAAGGAGAAGAAGAAGAAGAAGAAGAAGAAGGAAAAAAAGAAGAAGAAGATGAATAAGAAGAAGAAGTAGAAGGAGAAGAAGAAGAAGAAGAAGTAGAAGAAGGAGAACAAGAAGGAGGAGGAGGAGAAGAAAGAGAAGAAGAAGAAGAAGAAGAAGGAGAAGGACATGAAGAAGAAGAAGGAGAAGAAGAACAAGGAGAAGAAGGAGAAGAAGAAGAGGAAGGAGAAGAAAAAGAAGAAGGAGAAGAAGATGAAAGAGAAGAAGAAGAGGAAGGAGAAGAAAAAGAAGAAGAAAATGAAGAAGAAGAAGAAGAAGAAGAAAAAGAGGAAGTTGAAGGAGAAGAAGAAGAAGAAGAAGAAGGAGAAGAAGAAGAAGATGATGAATAAGAAGAAGATGATGAAGAAGCAGGAGGAGAATAAGAAGAACGAGAAGAAGAGGAAAAAAAGGAGAAGAAGAAGAAGAAGGAAAAGAAGAAGAAGAAGTAGAACAAGAAGAACAAGAAGGAGGAGAAGAAGAATAGGAGAAAGGAGAAGAAGAAGAAGAAGGAGAAGAAGAAGAAGAAGAAGAAGAACAAAAACAAGAAGAAAAAGAAGAAGTAGAAGTAGAGGAAGAACGAGGAGAAGAAGAAGGAGAGGAAGGAGAAGAAAGAGAAGAAGCAGAAGAAGAAGAAGTTGAAGAAGAAAGAGAAGAAGATAGAGAAGAAGGAGAAGAAGAAGAAGAAGAAGAAGAAGGAGAAGAAGAAGAAGAAGAAGGAGAAGAAGAAGAAGAAGAATAGGAAGAAGAAGAAGAAGAAGAAGAAGAAGAAGTAGAAGTATGAGAAGAAGAAGAAGGCAAAGAAGAAGAAGAAGAAGAAGGTGAAGAACAAGAAGAGGAAGAAGAAGAACAAGAGCTAGTAGAAGAAGAAGAAGAAGAAGAAGAAGAAGAAGATGTTTATATGGAAGAGGTAGAGAAAGAAAAAAAAGAGTAGTAGAAGAAGGAGAAGATGAAGAAGGAGAAAAAGGAGGAGAAGAATAAGAAGAAGAAGGAGAAGAAAAATAAGAAGAAGATGGAGAAGAAGAAGTAGAAGAAGATGATGAAGAAAAAGAAGGAGAACAAGAAGAAGAAGAAGAAGAAGAAGAAAAACAAGAATAAGAAGAAGAAGAAGAAGAAGAATAAGAAAAAGAAGGAGAAGATGAAGAAGTAGAAGTAGAATAAGCAAAAGAAGAATAAGAAGAAGAATAACAAGAAGGAGAAGAAGTACAAGTACAAGAAGCAGATGAAGAAGAAAAAGAAGGAGAAGATGAAGAAGAAGAGGAACAAGAAGAAGAAGAAGAAGAAGAAGAAGAAGACGAAGAAGGAGAAGAAGAAGAAGAAGAAGAAGGAGTAGAAGAAAGATAAGAAGAAGAGGAAGAAGGTGAAGAAGAAGGTGATGAAGAAGAAGAAGAAGAAGAAGAAGTAAAAGAAGGAGAAGGAGACGAAGAAGCAGAAGAAGAAGAAGAAGAAGAAGAAGAAGAACAAGAACAAGAAGAAGGAGTAGGAGAAGGGGAAGAAGAAGAAGAAGAAGGAGAAGAAAAAGAAGGAGAAGGAGAAGAAGGAAAAGAACAAGGCCAAGGAGAAGGAGAAAGAGGAGAAGAAGAAGAAGAAGAAGAAGGGGAAGAAGAAGGAGAACAAGAAAGATAATTAGAAGAAGAAGAAGAAGAAGTGGGAGAAGGAGAAGAAGAAGAAGAAGCCAAAGAAGAAGGAGATGGAGAAGAATGCGATGAATAAGGAGAATAAGAGAAAGAAGAAGAAGAAGAAGAAGAAGAAGAAGAGGAAGAAGGAGAAGAAGATGGAGGAGAAGAAGCGAAAGAAGAAGGAGAACAACAAGATGAAGAAGAAGAAGGAGAATAAGGAGAAGAAGAAGGAGGAGAAGAAGAAGAAGAAGAAGGAGAAGAACAAGAAGGAGAAGACAAAGAAGAAGAAGAGGGAGAAGAAGAAGGAGAAGAAGAAGATGGAGCGGAAGGACAAGATGAAGAAGTAGGAGGAGAAGAAGGAGAAGAAGAAGAAGGAGAAGGAGAAGAAGGGGAAGGAGAAGAAGAAGAAGAAAAAAGAGAACGAGAAGGAGAAGAAGAAGAAGCAGAAGAAGCAGAAGACGAAGAAGAAGAAGAAGAAGGAGAAGTACAAGAAGAAGGAGGAGAAGAAGAAGAAGAAGAAGGAGAAGAAGGAGAACAAGAAGAAGAAGAAGAAGAAGAAGAAGAAGAAGGGGTAGGAGGAGAAGGAGAGGAAGGAGAAGAAGAAGAAGAAGAAAAAGAAGAAGAAGAAGAAGGAGGAGATGAAGAAGAAGAAGAAGGAGAAGA